>NKYY01000050.1:0-10664 GCA_002370515.1 Metschnikowia proteae | reverse complement strand
CTTGCAGCTCAAGTGAGGGGATCATAATGAATACCGTGTCCGTGCCATGTACATGTCCAGTTCTGGTGACGGTTGTAGCATAGCTGCGTTTCCACACTCGGGTCACGGTGGTGGTGGGAATTGCCGTGACTTTTTCTTGCAGCTCAAGTGAGGGGATAATAATGAATACCGTGTCCGTGCCATGTACATATCCAGTTCTGGTGACGGTTGTAGCATAGCTGCCGTCCCACCCTCGGGTCACGGTGGTGGTGGAAATTGCCGTGACTTTTTCTTGCAGCTCAAGTGAGGGGACCATAATGAATTCCCTGTCCGTGCCATGTACATGTCCATTTTTGAAGAGGGTTTTAGCATACCTGCGTTTCCACACTCGGGTCACGGTGTTGGTGGGAATTGCCGTGGCCTTTTCTTGCAGCTCAAGTGAGGGGACCATAATGAATACCGTGTCCGTGCCCTGCAAATTTCCATTTTTGAAGAGGGTTGTAGCATACCTGCGTTTCCACACTCGGGTCACGGTGGTGGTGGGAATTGGTTTGAATATAATGAATGCTTTCACGTACGGTCCATCGTGTGTGGATGTTGTAAGGGAGGAGACGTGCCAAGTCATCGTAACGGTGGTGGTCGGCCTGGGTGACGCGACAATGACAGTATGTTTCAGTACTCCAAACACTGTGGTTGAAGAAGTGTACTCTTTATTCCAAACGGAAGTCTGGGTGGTGAAGGTAGGAGTCAGATAATTTAGCTGGTAAACATAATCCGCCATATTTCCGCTATAGCCACTTCTGGGGACTTTGACTTTGATATCAAATAATGCAAAGCTGTTCCGGTTGAACATGACGATTTTCACAGGGTAATACAGTCGTGCTTCCAACTGGTACACAAGTGTCTTCTGGGTATGAGCGAGCGGCTTCAAGCCGATGACAGCTCCTTGATAATCCACTTTCTTTGGGACACTCGACGCCGCATCGTCGAGGCACGTTTTACCGCGGCCGAGCAGAAATGAACATCCGTTTTCGGAGGCAATGAAAAAACTGTAGGTGCCCTTATTTTTGGCATAAAAGTAGCCGCTCAATTCCATTGAGAAGTTCGTGATCGTGATAGGAAAACCATAGATTTTTCCGTGGCGGACGCCTTTCGCACCATTGATGAGTTTTTTGGGGAGAAAGAAGGGGTTGACCACTTTCTTCCGCTCGCCAAGATAGCCGTCGTTCTTGTACAAGTCAGCGAAGTAGTTCTTCTCAAACCCCCTATTGCTGTTTAGAGGGTACCTGAAGAACCTGACATGGAAGCCCTTGTTAACCCTCTGGGATGATGGGCAGCTAACGACATCTATGGCCGCACTCTGCGTCAAGAGCACCACCAAAATAGTAAAGAAGCAGTAAAACATGATTAATAGAGCGCCAGTAGCGGTGACCGGGGTCTTAAATACCCGAATTGGAGGCCCGCTAGTCATCCCACTCCTGCCGCCACGCGATAGTGGGCTGCTTTCCTGTTAGCGCTAAAGCATTGACCATTGTGTTGGGCACCGCCGCTGCAGGGTCCTTTTGGCTGATGGTGTCAATAGACGTGACATTGTTTTGCAGCGGCGGCTTTCGGCGTTGGAAGAGATGCTCAAGCGTTGGAGCAGGAGCCCCGATTATGGCACCTGCGGCGTAGGCTGCCAGAGGCCGAGAAAGACCAAGCAGTGGAAATGAAAGCGTAAGTGTCGGGTGAGTGCGGCCTCAAATGGCAGTGGGTTGGCGGTCTCAAATGGCTGCGGGTTGGCGTGGAAAAAGTCTTGGCCGCGCGGCCCGCGTGCCTCGATGCAGGGCGGTAATCAATGACGCAGCGTCGAAGCGAGGCGCCCACAGCTCGCCAGACCGGTCCATCGCCAGGCAGCAAAGAGCCATGTAGATTTGTGCCGGATCTGTCGACAAGTTGCTGGAGAGCTGCTGGTAGCGATGTGAAACAGCACAAATTCAAAAGACCACAATTGGTAACACGACAATTTGTAATAAGACAGGGATTTCTGGCAACACGACAAAGCTGGTAACACAACAATTCTGGTAACACAACAATTTAATAAGACAACAATTCTGCAACACAACATTTTCATAAGACAACAATTCTGCAACACAACATTTTCTAAAAGACAACATTTTCTTGGCCAAATCAATAATGCTGTCTATTCAGTTGCCTGAGCTGACAGCCAGGCTTTGGCGCAGCGAAGGAGGCCCTTCACGTACTGGCGCGAATTGGCTAAGTGGAGCCACCAGTTTGCACCCTGTGCTGCAGGTGCCGGAAGATGGCGCTGCTTAATATTCGCGGAGCCGAGTTTAAAGCCTTGCATCATGTGCCCCTTCACTGCCCATGCAAAAAGTTACAGCCATGCAAAAAGTTACAGCCATGCAAAAAGTTACAGCCACAAGTCTATGACCTAGAGACCAGGCTTCCCGATTTCGGTCTAGATACTGGATGAATATCCACTTCAGGTATCACCGCCAGAATACCTTAGATTGAATGGGCATGTGAGCAGGAGCTCAAAGAGCACCATGTGTGGCGCTTTCTTTTGGCAAGCGACCTCGAACAGCTCACCGTGAAGTGCTATTGTTCTTGTGGGCTTGTACTTGGTACGATCTCCATTGGAATCTCGTCGACAGCTTTAGCTTGCTATTTCCACTGCTATGGTTTAATTCCACTGTTTTGCTGTGGTTTAATTTCCACTGTTTTGCTATGGTTTCAATTTCTTCCCTGTTCTGCTAGTTTCAATTTCTCCCCTGTTCTGCTCGTTTCAATATTCAGGCAGCCTTTATAAACACTCGGCATGTCTCTTGGCTCGTTGCTTTCCCCCGAGGGTATCAGTTGACTGGGAAGTGAACCTTCATCCAAATTGCTTGTGGGAGAATGTGGCAGCTATTAACTGGACTATTCAAAGTTGCCGCAACGCATATTCTACGATTGCAGACCAGGGAGTATTCTCACATAGGGCGTTTCATGCAAGTATCGGCGCTTGTCTTTTCTGCAGCAATTACATCATCGCGCGTCGGCATGTGTAAGCATGTGCATTTTTACGCGCAATCAATGATGGCTGCAAAAGTATATAAACGCCTACCTTTGCTGTGACGGTGGTTAGTACCAGCAAAAATCAAACATCAAATCAAATCGAATCAAATCGAATAAAACATGGAACGAAACATCGAATCAAATCGAATAAAACATGGAATGAAATATCGAATAATCAAAACTTCAATACCAAACCACACAACACATAGCCCCATTTCAACACCCGCCAATCAATTGGCCAGGTCATCAGATCGGCTCCCAATAGTCTACCGTTGGGCGCTGACGGCTCGATTTGTCTCATGCAGAATTACTAACTATTTGATCTTGAACGTGTCTTGGGTCGAAATCTCAGATATATAAGCATCGGACCCGATGGCTACATTAATTATCGGATATGGCTAGAAGGAATATTTTTCTGAAAATGATTACTGCACACCTGAGTACTGCGTTTGGCGGAAAGGTCTTCGAATATGAGAAGACCAAGGAAGGAAATCTGTTTCATCAGCTTTCTGTGCCTAAGAGAGTCTCCAAGGCTGTGGCCTGCAACGGCAAATTATACCTCTTGGCCAACGATGCACGCACGTTTTCTTCCAAAGCCATTGGTCCACAGCCCTCCCGCCTAAGTTTCTTTGGCCTTTTCAAAACCACAGTGTCTCCAAGCATGCCCTAGATTTGGCTGGCGGAGAAACCGTTACCAAAATCTCCTCGGGAAAACACCATCTTCTCATTTTAACCTCCCACGGAGATTGATGAACTGCAGCACAAAGCCCGTGAATAAGGGCCAATTTGGGATACCAATGTTTTCTAACCTCTTGAAAATTGTGCAGCAACCCAAGGTCAATGAACCCTTTGAGCTAACCAACTTGAACTATGAGTTGGTACTTTCTAAAGGCACCAAGTCAATTAAGCGCAGAACCTTCAAGGGTATCTCCTCCACAGATTTCTCTAATGTTGCCGTTGAAGAGAACGGAAACATCTGGACAAGGGAGATAACTCGTCGTGCCAATGTGGAAAAGAAAAGGCCGCCAACGAGGATTTCTCCTCTCTTTGTTCGTCTGTCAACTTCTCCTGTTCATCCCCCTCGTCATCACTAACATTCTTCAACATATCGAATTGCGATAAGCGAGGTTCCTTCGGCTCCCTCTTACCAGAAGACTCCCCATTGAGAATATCATCCACCTCATGTTTGTCTTCAAAGGATGACAGGACATCAAAACTGTTTATGTTATTTGAATTGACTGTGTCCACGTCATCGTCAACATCGCCGGAATCAACGCCGATTGCGTCTAAATGTACATCGGTTCGTCGTTGTGAATTGACTAAACCAGGCGCATCCGATTCGGCTCTTTTGTGAAAGTCTGTATTCCCACGTTTAGTAACATTCAGACTGTTGATAATACTTTGTTTGAACTCCGCTTTTGGCAAGAAGGACTCTAATTTCTTGGGTGGCCGTGAGAATTATCCACAAGACTGACGACGTACATTGTTCAAGCAACTACTTTTGTATTGTCTGATACATACCACCTGGCTACACAAGGAGAGCCGGACTCCATCGCAATCCAGTCCCGACTACACATCGTGAGAAGCAAAATCCCAGATGCTGAGATTAGGCTTGGAAACTCCGATGTAGCAGTAGCACAATGGAGTCAAGGACTTTGATAGACACAGAGCAGAAGACTTGAAAAGGTTATTGGGTGGAGCACTCACCCCAAAGACGGATCTCTGGTCTGCCTCTTGCCCAAATTGTTATCATCAGCCGGCCGGCTTTCCTTATTGACGGGCGTGGGAATGTTCACAATAACGGTACGTTCCAGTTCTCCAAAATCTGTAGTTGTGGAAGTGTACTCGTGGTCCCACCAAGAAGTCACTATGGTGGTTGGCTTGGGAACCTTGACAATAGCAGTTTCCCTCAGCTCCTCATAGAAAAAGGTTGTAGCAGAGTACTCGCTGTTCCACAAAGAAGTCACGGTTGTAGAGGCATTATAGACAAAAATAGGACTATCAGTGAAATCGCCCAAATCAAGTCTCTGGCCTCTGGGGTCGATTAATCCGATTTCAAACAGTCCTATTCTTTTTTGATTGAATATGACAATTTTGATAGGGTAATAAGCTTCCCCTTTCAATTCGTACTCAAACTCTTCATAAACATAATCGCCTGGGTTTGCAACTGCTTGATGATCCGGATGGTTGGGGACGCTTTCCGTAGCATCTGTGCTGCACCTTCCAATGCGGCCCAACAGAATGGAAAACCCTTCTGGGCCCCGAACAGAAAATCTATAGGTGCCTGTCCACGGAGCGTAAAAGTATCCGCTCAATTCCATTGAGTAATTCGTGGTGGTAATTGGAAACTCATAGATTTTTCCGGGCTCGACTCTGTTCTGATCAGAGGAAGGGTAAAAGTCCGTATTCTGTATCCCTTCAACCTGACCAAGGTACCCCTGCTCCTTGTATAAGTTATCAAAGTAGTTCTCACGAAATCCAATACCACTGCCAAAAGGGTAGTTGAAGAACTTTACCCGGAAGCCTGGAGCGTAAACTCTAGTTATGGGACAACTAGCGATCTCCTTTGCCAAACACTGCGCCAAAAGCGCCACAGAAATTGTTAAAAAGCTGAAAAACATAGTGAAGCAGAAATTGTTTGCGAATACCGGGATCTTTAAATACCCGAGTTTCTGTTTACTCTCCATTCGTGGTCCAGGTTTCTGTGTGCTGAATTGCACTGATCATTGTACTGCCGCAGGAAAGCCTACCCGGTCACTATCCCAACACACATTGCTTTGTTTAGCGCAGCCTTGTCTTGAAAGATAATCCAAGCCGTTAGAGCAAGGGGCTCGATTGATAGCACCAAGAAAATGCAACTGGACTAAGGACTGACCATCTAGTCACGGAGCGGGGTTAAGAGAACAATAGAAGCTCCGAATGGCTGCGGCGGTTTATTCATAATAAAGCTTAGAAAGAGCCCTGAGTACTCTACAGCTCCGCATGTCAATGGAGGCTGGTTGGCGAGAAAAGCACCTCCTTTCGATAATATGAAGTTTGTAAATCCCGGGCAAACATCATTCTTTGACAATGACAAACGGGCTGACCAAGCAAATGGCTGATTCAACGTTCATGCTTAGTTATTCATTATTTCATAATTAAAATCCATTGTTGAGTCACGTTTTGGTTGCAGGTGCTGACTCTCTACTCTGCTATCTCGCTTTACAGCACGTTCTCCACGGAAGACAAACTAGAGACTTGGCCTTTCTCCCAGTGATGTGGGCCATATTATTGCCGGGTTTTCAATGCTGGAAATCACTGTATTCCTAGATATGACACTTGATTTATGATCTTACGTGGAGGAACAACGTTACATAAATCTCAGCCTCTATTCATGAATCCAAATGGCCTGCATTCAGTTAGTGAATTCAATTTAATAACTTGCATTCTCCAACGTCTGCAACCCTGCAAATACAACCGTGTGAATTATTATCCGAGTCCGAGTCAAGTCAATAACCTGCCCCGGTGCATTCTTTCAGAGCAATAGATGCACGGGTGTCTCAGTGTGCACCAAGCCTTCCTCTATCAGCAACAGCATGGAGCCGGACACCCGTTTTTGGACAACAATAATGGCAGCTTACAGATACTAGCCTTCCAACTACTTGACTGCTCTGGCTGTCTTTTGCTTGGTGCTGTTAACGGGTAAGTCAGTGAGGATTGGGTGTTTTCACCATGAACGCCTGGGCTTGACAATACTTGCTTTGAGCCTCTACTTTTTGGTCGTGGCTTCTGTTGACTTTACTCATCGTTCATTATCTCATAGTTGTTAGCCGCTTTCAACTATTGTGTGCTTGCAAGGCATTGGCCACGTCTTGATGTTGGCATCAGAACGACGAATTGCATAGACAGTCATTTAAAAAAGGTAAAAAGCATTACTTGAGGGATATTGGTTAAGGGAGTACTTCAATGCTTTATTGCATTGGATGCCAGGGGGAGTTGTGATATAATCCATAGACTGGCTCTGAGGGTCTGCTCAATGCGCCAGTGCTACTTGAGTAGGTGGCCATGCCTTGCTATATTGTAATACCCTGGGAGTAGAACTCAATCGAAATAATTTCCTTTCTTTCTACAGAGATACCTGTGTGGCTGAGTGGTGAAGACAACAAAAAGCAGTCATTTTGTAAGCAAATTCAACAATTGCGAAAAGATGAGAACTTAGGTAGAGTATTTTTAACAATTACCTCAGTCTCAGCAGCGTGCTTTTCAAAAAACGTCTGTTAAAAACAGTCATGATACGAACTTCATATCATAACCAATACAAAACAAATACTGGCCCAGACCACTAAGTAGGAACAATACCGGGTCCTACGACTAGGTGCAGGAAGTAGTATTCAGCACTAACGAAATTCTTTCTAGCAGGTACTGCATGTGGAGCACCATCATTTCGCAGTTTCACGGTGCGTGGCTCCAATTCCCAGGTAATTGGTAGTCTCTAGTATAATTTATATGCAGTTAGTTTTACGTAGATATTAAGCATCGTTGGGGACACAACAACATCAGATCTACCACTCATTTAATGGTAGTATATGCACAGGGGCTATTACAATCACATAGATAAGCAATCTAAGCTAGACATGCGGCCTGGCTTTGACCTTTCTTGCCTCAAGCTTACTTGAGTAAAGAATATCAATTTATGGTAAAAGCATCGAAAATAGTGACTTTTGGGCGATCCGCAGGTTCATTGGCTTCTAAGAAAAATGCATGAGTAAAACCCAGGAGGCCCAAAGTAATAACAAAAAGAGCAATTTTTAAATTGCCAAAAGCACAAGCGGCAAGCCAGCAAAGAAGCTGGCCCAAGACATCTTGTTGCCTGCATTTTGTACGAAACTAACCTCTGCAAGAGAGGGGGCGCTTGCAGACCTTGAACGAGTCTGAGTAAGAGTCATGGTCTGATCCTCACTGTCTGACGCGACCTTGAGTTTTTGAGCAGATTCGAGTGGTGCACCAGACTTTTCCGTCTCTTTATCACGAGATGCTCTGTAACCGTTTTCGTTGTTTCCTGCTGGTTTGTTCAGAGAAAGTTGGCTAGTGTCTTCGCCTTTCCTTCCAGATGCACTGGGAAAAAAGCGTGAATCGCCCTCACCAGCTCTTCCAGACCTCTCACCTTCCTGTGTATGCTCGGAATCGGTAGGCTGACCTAAGTCAATGGGCGCTTCTGCGGGAGCAGTAGCTTTTGGTGCCTCCTTGTTTGCACAGCTGCTGCATGGCAATGTTGAGGTGACGACTTTCGTATTGGTTTGGTATAGGGTCTGTTGACCTGGCACACATGGAGAGTCTGGTTTTCCATCACATTCAATCTTCGCTTGGGCGTTTTCAGAGGCTATTGGTGCCTCTTTGTTTGCACAACTGCTGCATGGCAAGGTGGAAGTGACGACTTTGGTATCTGTATGATACAGGGTCTGTTGGCCTGCCACGCAAGGGGAGCCTGGTAATTTATCGCAGTCCATTCTCGACTCCGCGTTGTCGGAGTTCTCAGGTACATTCGAGGACAAACCCGGAAGTTTCGAGGTAACACTAGTACTAAAATGGGCTTGAGACAAAGCTGACCGATCCATAGTTCCAGATGAAGACGAAGCAGAAGATCCCATGAAGGATGAAGACGAAGCAGAAGATATCATGAAGGATGAATACTGTCCTGATAAATGTGGAGTCTCGGAGGAACTCACACCTGATGGATGTAAAGTCTCGGAGGAATACAGACCGGATGTATCTGAAGTCTCGGAAGAATAAAGACCCGATGGATGTTTAGTCTCGGAGGAACTCACACCTGGTGCATCTGAAGTCTCCGAGGAAAGACCTGATGAATTTGATGTTCCGGTAGAGAACAGACTTGATGGACCTGAAGTCTCTGATGAAGACAGACCTGATGAATAGGGGAACTCGGAGAAAGTCACACCTATTGGACCTGAAGTCTCTGATAAAGACAGACCTGATGAATAGGGGAACTCGGAGAAAGTCACACCTATTGGACCTGAAGTCTCGGAGGAATACAGACCTGATGGATGTGGAGACTCAGAAGAACTTACACCTGATGGATTTGAAGTCTCGGAGGAACTCACACCTGGTGCATCTGAAGTCTCGGAGGAAGACAGACCTGATGAATATGGGAATTCGGAAGAAAACACACGGGATGGATCTGAAGTCTCTGATGAAGACAGGGCAGAAGACATGGCAGAAGACATGGATGGTGGCAATGACGAGGCATTGGACAGGAGAGAAACCCAGGATGTTGAAGAAATCGCAGTGGTCTCTCCTTGCAGTTCGGGTGAGGGAACCAAAATAATAACCGTGTCCGTTTCGCCCGGACTACCAAGTTTGGTAGTGGTAGAAGTAAACCCGTTCTCCCAAACTTCAGACACGCTGGTCGTGGGAGCTGGAGTATGAACAACAACCGTATTAGTAGATACTCCAAAGTGGGTGGTAGTTGAAGCAGACCCGCCGTGCAAAGTAGTCGTAAAGGTGGTTGTAGGCTTGGGGATCTTGACAATGATAGTGCGTTCCAGTTTTCCGAATTCTGTGGTTGTGAAAGTGTGCTCGTGGTTCCACAAAGAAGTGACTATGGTGGTCGGCTTGGGGAGCTTGACAATGACAGTACGTTGCAGTTTTCCGAATTCTGTGGCTGTAGAAGTGTGCTCGTAGTCCCACAAAGAAGTCACTATGGTGGTTGGAGTTGGAACCTTGACAATGATAGTACGTTCCAGTTCTCCAAATTCTGTGGCTGTAGAAGTGTACTCGTGGTTCCACAAAGAAGTGACTATGGTGGTCGGCTTGGGGATCTTGACAATGATAGTGCGTTCCAGTTTTCCGAATTCTGTGGCTGTAGAAGTGTAGTCATGCTCCCACAAAGAAGTCGCTATGGTCGTCGGCTTGGGGACCTTGACAATGATAGTTCGTTCCAGTTCTCCGAATTCTGTGGTTGTAGAAGTGTACTCGTAGTCCCACAAAGTAGTGGCTATGGCGGTCGGAGTTGGAACGTTGACAATAACAGTTTCTATCAGCTCCCCATATGCAAAGGTTGTAGAAGTGTACTCGCTCTTCCACAAAGAAGTCACGGTTGTAGAGGAAATATTGTCAAAATTAAGACTTTCAACGTAGTAGCTCAAGTCAACATTCCAGCCCCTGGGGTCGTGTGCTCGGAATATAAACTGTCCCGGATTTATTTGATTGAATATGACAATTTTCACAGGGTAATAAACTCGCTCCTTCAATTCGTACTCAAACTCTTCAAAAATATATTCGTCTGGACTTGTTGCAAATGCTCGAAGATCCGGATGGTTTGGGACACTTTTCGAAGCATCTGTGCTGCACCTCTCACCACGGCCCAACAGAATGGAACACCCACTTGGGCCCAGAATATAAAATTTATAGGTCCCTGTCACCGGAACAAAGAAGTAACCGCTAAATTCCATTGAGTAATTCGTGGTGCTAATTGGAACACCAAAGAGTATTCTGTGCTTGAATTCGTTCCGAGAAGCGAAAAAGGGATAAAAGTTCGTATACCTTATCTCTTCAAGCTGATGAATGGGCCCCTGCTCCTTGTATAAGTCATCAAAGTAGTTCTTACGATATCCAATATCACTGCCAAA
>NKYY01000051.1:0-10469 GCA_002370515.1 Metschnikowia proteae | reverse complement strand
TGCATCAAATACTTCCGGAGCACCAAATACTTCCGGAGCATTAAATACTTCCGGAGCATTAAATACTTCTGATGCATCAAATAGTTCCGGAGCATCAAATACTTCAGGAGCATCAAATACTTCAGGAGCATCACATACTACCGAAGCATCGAAGCCATTAAATCCAGACACACTGAAGACATCAGCTACAGACAGCCTGAATACGACGAATCTGGAACAGCCTAGTCTGAGTACTTTTGCGCCCAGCAATCCGACAGAGAAGCCTGTTTCAAGTGCCTTGTCTGACCAAAGATCTAGTCTGAGTGATATACTGGTACTTCAGCCAAGTGATACGGCAACACTAACCGCACCCGCTGCAGAGAAAACCACTAGGGCCTCATCACCACAAAGCTCAGCTAGTCAACCCGTTAGGTCGAGATCCGAGTCATCAGATCAAAACCTTAGTCAAAATTCGGGGCTGCCAACCAAGAGTTCCATTAGCAATACAACGCAGGCTTCAGACATTCCAATGAATTCTGAGAGTATAGTGAACGACTCTTCTGATGTTTCCTTGCACACAACTTCGAGCACTGAGGGGCAAAAACCCTCGATGAGCAAACACTATTCCCACGTCTCCGCTACCGAGACTTTCCGAACTTATAGAGCAACATCATCCTCATCGAGTGTCTCATCGCCTCCCTCAGTGTCTATAGCCGAAGGTAAAGGCCACAAGCAAACCATAGCGGTTTGCATGGTTCTCTTGCCACTTTTGTCCTTGGCACTTTAAGAAGTTTATTTATGAAATAACAAATGATTTGAAACTAATGTAGTGCTGTAGACTCAAGATATTCTTCAATTATCTTCAGCTGAATCTTGACAAGAGGAAGCGGGTTCTTGGTAATCAGTCAACTACATGTAATACAGGCCGATTTCTTCCCACCACCAAGGGCTTCCTCAAAGATGATGGGAACATGGTGCCATGCCAGTTGCACGCACGCCACTGGGCTAGACCTCGAATCGGTAAGTGTCATTTGTGTCTCATGTGAGGCTTTGCCAATGGGCGAGTAAGGAGAAAATCCAAATTCACAAGTGTGGACTGTACTACGGCTCAAAGCTACTTGGCGAGGAGCTCTCTGAAGCAACATTCCTTAGAGTTGATGGGGCCATAAGAACTTCGAGTATTTGATTGGAAAGAGATATTCTACCCAATGCCAATACAAATATTTTTGAAACGCTTATGTGCTGGGCTCACTTGTTCAGTTTTTCGTAACAACACGGATATTGGAAATAAAAAATACCGCGAACATATCTCCGCAACCGCACAGTTTCTCTCTAGACTGACTTGTAAATCATACACATCAGAATAGACCTCAGATCCTCGTGGTTTATTATAACTGCTGATGGTTTTTTGCATTCATTTGCAGTACCTTCATCAGGTATCCAAATATATGCCCCTGGTCGTTTAAATCCGGATAGTGTTTCAATTCAAAGAACTGGTGTTTAATCTAGTGAATTATGTGGTAATGGTTCTTTTCACACCCGTACACCCAATCCACGAATTTTGCCGGGCTGCAGTTGCGAAGCCTACATTAGTTCGGCCAAAGCCCGAGTCAAGTGAATATAAACGCTAGGCATTTGCATGTACGCACCATATGAGTATTATGTGTCTCGTAAGCGAGGAGCAGCACGTGCATAAGAACGACGCACGGTTTCCGCTCAACGTGGCTTCCCTTCTTCCTTGTGTAGGTTTATCTTTTGATAGTCTAACGTAAGACATCACAAGTCCAGGGGGTCAACGGTGCAATTCTGAGAATTCAAAAGGCGGAGCTGGGGGCCAAAGCTTCACCTAAACCTGGGGTAATACATAAGTCTGGATGATAAGAACCATCACATCAGTGCATCTGCGACTTGAGCCAACGGCGGAGTTAAGCACCCATTATCCTAATTTGCCCGTGTGCGGGCGACTGAGCCTACCACTATAACGCAGGAGCGTGTTCTTCTTGTTCTCTCTCTTACTACTCGGAAGGGCCAAGCACAAAATACACTAATAGACCAGGCCTGTAATCATTGATATTGATACTTTCTGAAAGAAAAGCGGTCCAAGTATGTTTGGACACATCATCAAGAATTTGATGGAGTCATTAAGCACATGAATAAGCCAAATGAACTTGACGACAAGTCTCTAGGGAGATCACAAAACAATCACTCCTCCAAATGTTTGAAGTAGCTTGTTCACATATGATGTATCAGAGAATAAGTAAATAGCGGGAATAAGCGTGTCTGCAATGTAATTTCAAAGTACCGTCGTGTATCTCGAAAGGACCGAATGAGTGACGAGTTTTGCGAGGGATATGCCAATATCGCGGACTATATGATGCTTGTGACAAGAAGTTCTACTCAGTGGAATTGGAGAAGATTTTACAATCCCTAGCAAGCTCCTTCTTCTACAAGCATGTATTGGATGGATATGACGCTCAGCCAGTCATAGAAGCCTGCAAACACTGTTCACACTTGCTTATGGCACAATTCTAATTACAATGAAGGAAATAGGTGAGGAAGGTCAACTTGGAGCAAATCTACTATATATCTAGTGCGTCAAAGGCATATTCCCACCAGTAGCAGTACTGAACGTGGTACCTGTAGACCTCAAGCTAAAGTTAATTGTAACTTGTGATGACAATAATGAAGAACTCTATAGCCGCAGCGAACAACATGAGACAGCTCTCTACTGGAGTCGAGCCGAGTGGAGAGTCTGAGTTCCCAATTATATCGGAAACTACTCCGTGTGCTGGTAACAAGCTCTTCTTATTTCTTTGGCGACCAAGGCGGCCATAGTTCCCTAGACGACCTTACTTTGGTAGCCTTAGTAGTGCTGGCTGAGAGACTTACACAAAGCAAGATTTCTTGTTCGACGACAGCAAAACAATGGCCCTAATCCTGTCAGAATGAAGAAGACGTCTTGTCACTCCCTCCATAAACTACCATCTTTTTAATCTTCTACCCTTTGTTTTTATTCATCCTATTCAAGAAGACTCTGGGAAGGCAGACTTCATGTCAGCAGATCACAAG
The DNA here is from genome assembly GCA_002370515.1 of Metschnikowia proteae. Lineage (NCBI taxonomy): Eukaryota > Fungi > Ascomycota > Pichiomycetes > Serinales > Metschnikowiaceae > Metschnikowia > Metschnikowia proteae. The sequence goes on along the minus strand of NKYY01000051.1, from coordinate 7,421 downwards.
AGTCCTTGTATGACTTGGTTGATCGTAGCCACTTCGCCATATCCTGCTACTCTTGAAGCTGCATAGATACCACCCAAGAGAGTGTAGGTAAGACTCCCCACCACAGAAATAATTGTACCCCAGCTTCTTGTATCCTAGCCATTTTTATTGATTCCAGAAACATCTAACACTTCGCCCAATAACATGTCGTTCATCAGTGCTAATTTCTCTAAGACTAGAAGCAATTTGCCGGTCATAGCGCCAATGGCCTCAGAGACAGCTTTTTCCATATTGCTTAGATCCATTGGCCTTGATAACAACGGCGTTGTCTTGAATAGGGTACGGTGAAGAAAGTGCAGCATAGGCAGGATTAAAGAGAGCGAGAGAAAAGAGCTAAAGTCCATATCAGGGGTGAGTTTAATAGAGTGAGAAAGTAGGACAAAGCTTTCTTTCAATGCCTTTTGAGTAGTCTGGACGTTTACGGACTTGCAAGTCGGAAACATGTGACGCATTGTGGTTACAAGAAGTACATGGTCGGATGACATAATACAATTAGAGTATGACTTATGTAAAATACTGTAAGCTAGTTTTACACGATCGAATTAAAACCTTCTTTGAGAAGCTGGAGCTGTCGTCTTTTGTGGAGTCGACTTCGACAAATCTGACAATCCTATTCAAAACTCTAGTTCGAAGGCTTGGGGTGTAAAGAACGGCTCTGCGAATCTTCATGTCGGTCACCATTTCATGAAAGGGTCATTTGATAAAATCTTTAGCAGCAAGGAGCTATTATTACGAAGATGTTCCTCGCATATTTTACCGAGACGATTGTTTGCTTGATAATGAGTTACCACGAGCAACAGGTTGCTATGTGCATGAATGCAGCTACTATAGAGTCTATATCGAAGAATGAAATTGTAATTGAAGCTACAAATGATTAGCTCATTTAGAAATCGTTGTCATCGGCGTTCTATTATTATCACTCTTGTGATACTTTCAATCTTGTAGAAAGTTGCGGTGAAATCATTTGAGTCAAGAATGAATCACGTGGAATCGATCAATATTGTTGTTTTTTCGGGGCCCTCCGGGACGCAACTAGCTTCGCCATGAACCGAAACCGGGCGAAGATGCTTTAGTCTATCTCATGAAAGCGGGATTCATATTTGTTTTCAGGAAGCAGAAGGGTGCCGATTTTGTTGAGTAAATTACTCCCACTGAACATCCTTTTTATCGACGTAACCAGACATACACATAGCCAAACAGCAGCTCTTGGATATACGGATTTGTATACACCGCTTTCCTTAACTTTTCCCCTGGTCTTTATCCTTCTAACGACGGCCAGTTGTTTTTATTTTTCAAAATGAATAGGGCTTTATTGATAATCTTTTTCCTTTTATAAATAAAGTTTATCAATGTATGGATCGAAATTTAAAAATTTGCTGTTCTACGCGATACAGAGTAGAGACCCAAAGTAATAACAAAAAGAGCAATTTTTAAATTGCCAAAAGCACAAGCGGCAAGCCTGCCAAGAAGCTGGCCCACGACATCTTGCTGCCCGCATTTTGTACGAAACTAACCTCTGCAAGAGAGGGGGCGCTTGCAGACCTTAAACGAGTCTGAGTAAGAGTCATGGTCTGATCCTCACTGTCTGACGCGACCTTGAGTTTTTGAGCAGATTCGAGTGGTGCACCAGACTTTTCCGTCTCTTTATCACGAGATGCTTGAGAGTCGTCTTCATGCTTTCCTGCTGGTTTGTTGAGAGTAGGTTGGCTGATGTCTTCACCGTTCCTTCCAGATGCACTTGGAAAAAAGCGTGAATCGCCCTCACCAGCTCTTCCAGACCTCTCACCTTCATTTGTATGCTCGGAATCGGTAGGCTGACCTATAGCAATGGGCTCATCTGCAGAAGCAGTAGCTTTTGGTGCCTCCTTGTTTGCACAGCTGCTGCATGGCAATGTGGAAGTAACGACCTTTCTGTCGGTCTTATACACAACCTCCGGGCCTGCCACACATGGAGAGTCTGGTTTCCCGTCACATTCAATCTTCGGTTGTGCGTTTTCAGAAGCTTTTGGAGCCTCTTTGTTTGAACAGCTGCTGCATGGCAATGTGGAAGTAAAGACTTTTCTCTCGGTCTTATACACAACCTCCGGGCCTGCGACGCAAGGGGAGTCTGGTTTTCCGTCACATTCAACTGGTTGGGCGTTTTCAGAGGCTTCTGATGCCTCTTTGTTTGCACAGCTGCTGCATGATAACGTTGAGGTGACGACTGTCGTATTTGTATGATACAGGGTCTGTTGGCCTGCCACGCAAGAAGAGTCTGGCAATTGATCGCAGTCCATTCTGGACTCCGCGTCGTCGGAATTCTCAGGTACATTCGAGGACAAACCCGAAAGTTTCGAGGTAACACTAGTACTGAGATGGGTTTGAGACAAAGCTGACAGATCCATAGTTTCAGATGAAGACGAAGCAGAAGATCCCATGAAGGATGAAGACTGTCCTGATGGATGTGAAGTTTCGGAGGAATACAGACCTGATAGATGTGGAGACTCAGAGGAACTCAGACCCGATGGCTGTGAAGTCTCGGAGGAACTCACACCTGATGGATGTGAAGTCTGGGAGGAGCTCACACCTGATGGATGTGAAGTCTCGGAGGAACTCACACCTGATGGATGTGAAGTCTCGGAGGAACTCACACCTGATGGATGTGAAGTCTCGGAGGAACTCACACCTGATGGATGTGAAGTCTCGGAGGAATAAAGACCCGATGAATATGGGAACTCGGAGGGAATCAAACCTGGTGCATCTGAAGTCTCTGATGAAAACAGGGCAGAAGACATGGATGGGGGCATTGACGAGGCACCGGACAGCAGAGAAACCCAAGAGGTTGAGGAAATCGCAGTGGTCTCTCCTTGCAGTTTGGGTGAGGGGACCAAAATAATTACCGTGTCCGTTTCGCCTGCACTACCAAGTTTGGTAGTGGTCGAAGTAAACCCGCTCTCCCAAACTTCAGTCACGGTGGTAGAAGACGGATTTGAGTCAGGAAGGTTGGAATGGGCATGATAAGGTGCCGCAGTATCGGAGTGAGATGTAACGCTGGTGGTATCCTGAATGGCACTCGAAGCGGATTCATGAGTGTCGAATTGCAACTGGACTATATGTAAAGCCAAATGACTTTCTTCCCCATTTGGATCTATCATATCGGTTCTAAGTTCTGAACCTTTAATGGAATTAAACGCAACGATCTTCATGGGATAATATGTGCCTTCTTGCAACTCGTATACAAGTCTTGGCAGATAACCGGCTAGCGAAAACCAGTGCTCGGTAGTGCGTGTCTCTTTATAATCCAATTCCTTTGGGACACTTTCCGAAGCATCTTCGCTGCAGCTCTTGCCACGGCCGAACTGAAATGAAATCCCATTATTGGCCTTAAATTTGAATGCGTAGGTGCCTGTCATTTCAGCACGAAAGTAGCCGCTCAATTCCATCGAGAAGTTTGTGACGGTTATTGGATAGTCATAGATTTTACCATATTCCATCAATCCATGATATTCACCAGTGTCAAAGCGGGCGTTGGTTATCCCTGTAACGTGGCCAATGGGCTCCTCTTTGTTGTATAACTCGCTAAAATACGTTTCAGAATATCCCATTTCATCGCCCATAGGGTACTTGAAGAACTTTACCAGGAAGCCTTCGCCTACCTCACGACCAGATGGACATCCCGAGACCTCCTTTGCCGAACAATGCGCCAAGAGCGCCACTAAAATCGTTAAAAGACTGTAAAACATACAGAAGAAGTGATTGTTGGCGGATTACGGGATCTTTAAATATCCGAGCGTGAGTCCACGAGTTACTCTTTCTGCACCCACGGAATCGTGAACCAGGTTTCCTGTGTGCTGAATTGCATTGATCATTGTTTAAAGCACGGCTGCAGCCGAGCCTACCCGGTCAATAGCCGAACACACATTGCATTGTTTAGAGCAGCAGCCATCGTCATTGAAATATCGATCGGATCCCTTGGAGCAATTGGTCTGTGATAATACCATAGAAATTACCCACAACGGGCAAGAACTTACCATCAGTGTGCAAAGATAAAGAGGTGTAGTAAAAAGAGGGGCTCCAAATGGTTGCGAATTGGCATTTTTTCCAGAGGCTTAGAAAGAAGTCTTGGCGCAGCAGCGCTCAAGGGACCCTCAATGCAGGGCAGTAACCAGTGGCGCGTCCTCAAACTAAAACATCGCCCGCGCACCTGCACAAGTCGATGTTGTATATCAGAATTACTAGAGTAATTATACGGATCAAGGAAAAAGTTTTTCAAGGACTTAATGGATCTGCAAAGATCTAGCAACAAGCTTCAGTGTAAGTACTCTACATCTCCGCGTCGTCAATGGAGGCTACTTGGCGAGAAAAGCACCTCCTTTCGATGATTTGAAGTTCGTCAATTTCGGGCGAACATCATCATTGCTTTGACAATAACAAATGGGATTATCAAGCAAACGCGCCGGTTTGAACTTTATGTTCGATTGTTCATTATTTTCATAATTGCGATCCATTGTTGAATCACATTTGGCTGCAGGTCTAGACTCTTTACTCTGCTATCTCGCTAAGTCTCGCACTTCCAGCACGTTTTCCACGAAATAAAAAAAAAAAAGAGACTAAGCCATTTCTCCCAGTGATGTGGGCTTCATATTATTGCCAGGTTTACAGTGCTGAGAATCACTTTATTTCCTATCCTAGCCATGCACGTGATTATTTGATCGAACGTGGAAGAACAACGTTACATAAATCTGNAAATCTGCAGCCCCTATTCATGAATTCAAATGGCCTGCATTCAGTAAGTGAATTCAATTTAATAACTTACAGCATTCAACGTCTGCAACCCTGCATATAACAACCCTGTGAACTCTTAACCGAGTCCGATTCAAGTCGGATAAACTGATCCTGTGCATTCTTCTAGCTCACTGCACTGGTTGTCTTTTGCTTGGCGCTGTTAGCGGGTAAGTCAGTGAGAATTGGGTGTTTTCACCATGAACGCCTGGGCTTGACAATACTCGCTTTGAGGCTTTGAGGCTTTGGGGCTCTCTACTTTGCATTGGTCGTGACTTTTGTTGACTTCACTCATCGTTCATTATCTCACGGTTGTTTAGCCGCTTTCAATCATTGTGTGCTTGCAAGGCATTGGTCACGTCTTGATGTTTGCAGCCGACGTAGGAGTTCAGAACGACAAATAGCATAGAGACAGTCATTGAAAAATGTTGTCCCACAGACTTCTACAAAAGCGGGACTACCTAGAGAAGAACATTTCAAGCTGTAAATAGCTGACATTGCTCAAGGATTCTAATTTTATGGCTTGAAAAAGGTAAAAAACATTACTTGAGGGATATTGGTTAAGGGAGTACTTCAATGCTTTATTGCATTGGATGCCAGGGAGAGTTCTTATATAATTCATAGACTGGCTCTGAGGCTCTTTGAGCCTATGTAAAGGGCTGCTTTGCTCAATGCGCCAGTGCTACTTGAGTAGGTGGCGATGTCTTGCTATATTGTAATACCCTGGGAGTAGAACTCAATCGAAGTAGTATCCTCCCTTTCTACAGAGAAACCTGTGTGGCTGAGTGGTGAAGACAACAAAAAGCAGTCATTATGTAAGCAAATTCAATAACTGCGAAAAGATGAGAACATAAGCAAAGAATCTTTTATAACTACCTCAGTTTCAGCAGCGTGCTTTTCAAAAAACGTCTGTTAAAAACAGTCATGATACGAACTTCTTATCATAACAAATACAAAACAAATACTGGCCCAGACCACTAAGTAGGAACAATACCGGGTCCTACGACTAGGTGCAGGAAGTATTATTCAGCACTAACGAAATTCTTTCTAGCAGGTACTGCATGGGGAGCACCATCAGATCTACCACTCAATTGATGCTAATGTAAATGCACAGGGGCTATTACAATCACATAGATAAGCAATCCAAGCTGGACATGCGGCCTGGCTTTGACCCTTCTTGCCTCAAGTTTACTTGAGTAAAGAGTATCAATTTATGGTGAAAGCATCGAAAATTTCTGAATAGTGACCCTCAGGCGATCCTCTGTTTTTATTTACTGCTTAACAAGAAAAATGAGTAAAGCCACACGGAGAGTCGAACGAAACACAAAAAGCAATTTTTAAATTGCCAAAAGCACAAGCGGCAAGCCAGCAAAGAAGCTGGCCCACGACATCTTGTTGCCCGCATTTTGTACGAAACTAACCTCTGCAAAAGACGGGACGCTTGCAGATCTTGAACGAGTCTGAGTAAGAGTCATGGTCTGATCCTTACTGTCTGACGCGACCTTGAGGTTCTGAGCAGACTCGAGTGGTGCAGCAGACTTTTCAGTCGCTTTATCACGAGATGCTCTGGACCCGTTTTCGTTGTTTCCTGCTGGTTCGTGCGGAGAGGGTTGGCTAATGTCTTCACCGTTCCTTCCAGATGCACTGGGAGAAGAGCGTGAATTGCCCTCACCAGCTCTTCCAGACCTCTCACTTTCAGGTGTATGCTCGGAATCGGTAGGCTGATCTAAGTCAATGGGCTCATCGGCGGAAGCAGTAGCTTTTGGTGCCTCTTTGTTTGCACAGCTGCTGCATGGCAATGTGGAAGTAACGACCTTTCTGTCGGTCTTATACACAACCTCCGGGCCTGCGACGCAAGGGGAGTCCGGTTTTCCGTCACATTCAACTGGTTGGGCGTTTTCAGAGGCTTCTGATGCCTCTTTGTTTGCACAGCTGCTGCATGGCAATGTTGAGGTGACGACCTTCGTATTTGTATGATACAGGGTCGGTTGGCCTGCCACGCAAGGGGAGCCGGGTTTTTCGTCACATTCAATCGGCTGGGCGTTTTCAGAGGCTTTAGGTACCTCCTTGTTTGCACAGCTGCTGCATGACAATGTTGAGGTGACGACCTTCGTATTCGCATGATAGAGGGTCTGTTGGCCTGCCACGCAAGGGGAGCCTGGTAATTTATCGCAGTCCATTCTGGACTCCGCGTCGTCGGAGTTCTCAGGTACATTCGAGGACAAACCCGGAAGTTTCGAGGCAACACTAGTACTGAGATGGGCTTGAGACAGAGCTGACAGATCCATAGTTCCAGATGAAGACGAAGCAGAAGGTATCATGAAGGATGAAGACTGTCCTGATGAATGTGAAGTCTCGGAGGAATAAAGACCCGATGTATGTGAAGTCTCGGAGGAACTCACACCTGAGGGCTGTGAGGTCTCGGTGAAAGACAGACCTGATGGATCTGAAGTCTCCGAGGAATACAGACCTGTGGGGATCAGGGATTCGGAGGAACTCACACCTGGCGCATCTGAACTTAGGGATGTACGAGTTTAGGGATGTACGGGTTTCACTTAGGGATGTACGGGTTTCACTTAGGGATGTACGGGTTTCACTTAGGGATGTACGGGTTTCACTTA